>OX387345.1:12875000-12917500 GCA_947563465.1 Archips xylosteana | reverse complement strand
GACTTTCTTGAAAAAATAGTGTAATAATTTCCCTTAGACTTTCACACCTCATTACTAGAGTCCGCTGTTTATAGTTGGCAATAGATAACACTGCTACCCACCTCATACAGGTCCCTTAAGGGGTATACTTATAGTCCTGTATGCAGAACCCTGCTTGCAGTTGCAGTGCTATTCGTATTGAGTGCATGCATGCGGGGTCGACTTAATACCGTTTTATCGGCGACAGACAACACACACGTAAAGAGATGGGGACATCATATCCTAAAACCGTCCACGGCACGGTTTCGGTAATATCTGTACACTTTTGACTCAAAAATTTACAAATTTAAACAGATTTCTGCTGACCTCCACAACATGCCGTGCAGTTACGACTATTACTGTATCAAAACAAACTCACGATGTACAATTTCCACACACGTAAGCATCACATCCAGCACGGTACTCGCACGCTTGGGTTTGACAGCAAGATTATCGAGGCTTCGCGATACGACCGATTGCTATGACCCGAATGGAGTTTCATTTTGCAACAAATTTATATTATTTCCAGCAATGACTTCTTTAGATAAAGATAAGATCTATTTAAATTACTTCGGTGATCATCCGGGCATTTCGTCTCATCAGCCTGCTTTTGCCGTTCATTAAATATTGAAAGATCGAATGACAACTGGCATTAACTTCTAACATAAATAAAAATCATCAGAAACTTGGAAATAGCGTCAGATTTTGTCAAAGTTTGCGTTTGTCTTTGGTCAATAATTGGGTTAAGTTTCTGCTCAAAGCACGATTGCATTGGCCGAGTTCTATTTTACTTCACGTGGCCAGAACACTTAATTCACTTAGCCCCTGTTTCACCACTTTCAGTTACCTATGTTCCTGTTCCTGTGTTTAATTTTTTTTAAAAGCATTTTTAGCTTAAATAAATTAAGTATCCGTACCAAGTTTAAATTCTAAGAGTTACGTCCTGCGGAGACAATCCGCTCGCCGGACCCCCAGACTTTTAGTAGGTAGGTACCAGATTTTTTGTTGTTACCGAACTTACGTACAGTCGGTTCCCTAACTTAAGTATCCACTTTTCCATACTAACTGCATAGAAAAGTGGATACTTATGTTAGGGAACCGACTGTACCTACACTTGGCGCGGCATTTGATTTAATTTAATTTACTTATGCTATTGTAAAACGAAGTAAACTTAAAACTACCTACTGACCTGCATAATATAGGTAAAGTACTAATTTTGTTTACCCAAATTCTTTACAAAGCCCTTCTGCTCTATAGTTCAACAACAAACAAACATCTAAACTTCCGCGTTAATAATAATTGAACAGAGATACAAGATAACCGATTTATTTCTTTTTCCTCACACTTGCTCGTCAATGGTGTTATTCCATGCCTGTATACTAAACGACAATGGCCTAAATTGTTCTTAAGAGAGTTATGGATTTACGTACAGTTTATCCCCCAAGGGAGTTCTAACTTTAGTTTTAAAATTTACAAACAAGTTGTCATTTCAGATTTCAAGTCGGCCAACGTTTTATTTATATGTTTAAAACTTAGCTATAACCCAATTTTACTACACAAAACTTAACTAAGCTTCATGAAACTTCGTTATTTTTAAATTTTAAATTTATTTATATCAAATAAGTAGTTTTGCAATAATTTTAGAAAGTATTTTTTTTAACATGTTGGCAAAATCTGGCCGTATGACCATTCGAATTCTAAACTAAACACAGTTCACATTATCTATGGTAGATGACTCAAAAAAAGTGACAATCTGTATTGGCGGGTAGCCATTAATTTAATTTTATTTTGGGATTTTTTTCCTCGCAGTGTGATGAAAATCATTGTGTGTATCACGGGCAGTAAGGGGATTATAAACTCGTATCATTAAAAGACTCTCGTTAGTAATCCCCTACTTACGGCCCTTGATGCACAATGTACTATAATAATATAAGAAAGAACCTAGATAGTAGGTATATTTCACGAAGATGATTGATATCCATTTGTAACTACAGTTGCAAGGATCAAGCAAATTGCTGGCACCGTAAGAGATCCTTCTTCGTTGATTTGGCTGTCAAAGTCATGTCAAACAAAGCAGAGCACACCCTTGTTTTTAACTGACTTCGATTCGATTTGTAGCATTCGAACATGGCGGATGTAGAAAGTATATAATTTTGGTATTTCTGTTTCTTTGGCTAGTTGAAGTATAATTTTAACCTTAATTAACAGTGATCACAAAATTCTATATTGCTCTCGTGTCTGACATTTTTTAATGCGCAAGTTGTCTCCACGTGGTTTCTGGAATTTTACTATAAAGCTGCAAAAACTACAATCACAGTACAACGTCGCTCCCAAAGAGAGCTTACTTTGACACTGGTGAAATTGTCCTGTAATGGGACAAAAGCCATATTTTAAACTAGCTTTTGCCCGCGACTCCGTCCGCGTGGAATTAGTCATTTGGGCAGCTTATTTTTTTTATCCAATTTGCTTTTTCATCTATTATGGCTCTCCGTTGTTCCTCGATATAAAAAAATATTCCCCCGCAACACCCCCCACCAAACCCCGGGGCACACCCGCGTTCACATTCACCACCGTACTCCTAAGTCAAGCGTGCCTATAGAAGTTTTACTTCAAAAAAAACCCTCGATTTTGAAACATTCTTCCGCTCCGCTCCGCTCCTATTGGTGTTACATGGGCCCTGCCACGCCTGTGTGCATGTCCAACTTAAGATGAACCCTATTTAGTATAGTTTCCTATATTGTTGTCAGCTCATTTTATGTTGGATTTTTTTTCTATGTACTATCCATGTTCAATAAATTCTTAAAATAGACGTATCTTTCTTATTTGTGAACCGATTCAAATGAAACAAACACTAAATGTTAATCCAAGAAAATACCAACATATCAGTGAAAACCGCATCCTTCTAGGTTAAGCCGTTTCTGAGATTAGCGCGCACAAACGCACAGACAAACAGACAATAATTCTAAAAATCATTGTTTTGGGTTCTATTGCGCTAATAAAAAGCCCTAGTGACAGTTTTTCTCAAATATCTTCAATGTACAGACACCGACTTGTTACAGATTTATTATATGTATAGATAAATAATAATAATAACTGACTTCAAAAAAAGGAGGAGGTTCTATTTTCGACTGTATGTATTTGTTTTTACTTTTTATTCTATATATTTTCATCGATATCTCCGCCAATTGTGGACCGATTTTCAATTTTTTTTTTGATTTATAAAGTATACTTCTGAGGTGTTCCCATTGGTACCAAGTCAAGATGTGATGATGGAATCCTAAGGAAATCGTGAAGGGGTTGCGCCACAAAAAAGTTTAAAAACACTGACCCACCGTTGAACGTTTTTACAGTAAGCGTCATAATGGTTTCCTTGTCAAGCAATGAGATGCCACTATGACATTTTCAAGGTTCCACAGTGGGTCACGATTAAGTTGGTTCGACACTGTACCTGTCGACTCGCTGTAACTGGTCTGCGTGTCACAGGGTTCTCAGTGTGGCACCGCCGCTGGTGCTGCGTGGCGATCCTCGTGCTGGTGGCGGGAACAGCGTGCGTGGCGGGGCCCCTCGCCCTCCGAGCGCCCCCCGGTGCCCCCCTGCACGAGCGCCTGCGCCTCGCCGAGAGGCTTTTGCATGACACTCCCCTCATAGACGGACACAACGACCTACCATGGAACATACGGAAATTCCTGCATAATAGAATCAAGGATTTTCGGTGAGTTATGTTATGAGCAGTGATCGGTTATTTGGATTCTCCCTCGCGGGATACCAAGTAGAAAAGTTAATAGATACGACAGTTTCCCGCGATACCGAACAAACCGTACAAAATAAAACAATTTAAATTATCTCTAAGGAATTTTAACTATCTATATTAACTTTTCTACTTGATATCCCGCGAGGGAGAATCCAAATAACCTTTTTCGTTGCAAATGTCATGTTGACACTCCATACAACTGCCAAAGAAGGTATCGTGAAATTGGTTGTGAAAGAGGTCCACCCTGGTACCCGATTCAATTTTCTTGACTGTACGCGTGTACGCTAACTACACTTTTTCACTCATCTGTCTTTCGGTTTTTTGTATGGAACCTCCCTTCAATTTTTAACATTAGAGATAATTTTTATTGTTATTATTATTTGTTGTTAAAAACCATATACACACTGAATATTTCAAGTTTATACCTATTACTATTCCAAATACACAGCCCGTTGGTAGACGGGCAGACAGACAGACAGCGGAGGTTTAGTATTAAATTTTCTTTAGTCACTTTTGATTCTCACCCAACCCAGCAGAGGCTGATTTATTGACTTTTTCGTCCGTGTATAAAAAAGTCACCAAATTGGCGATTTAATTAGAGATGAACCTACTTTATGAGTTACACAAGGATTAAGATCATAATATTGATAATAATATAGGTACCAGAGGTATTTTAAGTCACGTAAGTACGCTTACGGCATGTAGTAGATAGTGTAGTTTTAGCGAGTAAGGCCGGGGCCGCACTGGTAAGGCGACCGGCGACGCGACGCGACGGCGACTAAATCAAACATAGTTGGTTTAGTCGCCGTGGCCGCTGCGGCCGCTCACATAACTCGAACTATGTTTGATTTAGTCGCCGTCGCGTCGCGTCGCCGGTCGCCTTACCAGTGCGGCCCCGGCCTAACTAGAGTATAAAGTAGTATAGGATTTTAGAATATTAAAGGCAGTCGCATGGAGAATCAGATTGAGATTGAAATAACCTACAAAGTAGTTTCTCTCAACCCTCTGCCTCCATTATTATCCGATAAGATGTAGTCGGCAAGTGGACTTATAGCCAGTAAAATGATGAACCTAGTAAGTACTAAATACAAACACCAAAGTAGGCATAAAATAACGATATCCAAATAGAAAGCAAAACTTTATGCTTTGTGTTTTAACCACAATAATATGAAATAACTTAAACAGTCATTTCGGGCAAAATGTAGCCTAACCGTAGCAACATTTCATCAGTACAAGGGCCTACTGAATCAAATTTTATTTTTCTGCGCCATTACACAGTAACTAATAAAGGCATTAAATTAATCGCAATTTTCGCTATTTCCAGTCCCTTTTAAGATCGTTTCTAAAGATAACTAGTAGATAAACGTTATTAAGTCGACTTTCATCTTTACGCAATCACATTCTTTTCAAGCGTTGAGAGCGAAATTACCTCTCTAGACTTAATTTAAAATCCGTCCAAGAAAGTAAAAATCAAATGTGGGCACTACTTTTTCCATACAAGTAGCCAGTCATAGTTTTGACCAAAAGTGCTTCAATATGACTTCATTATTTTACGAGAAAATATTAATTCCTCATTTGTTAATTTCCTAATTTTGATTGGCAGAATGAAAGTTTGTTTTTGAAAGTTTCCTGCTTTGTAAAATATGCTGAGTGATTCAATATAATAATATGCAAAAGGAAACTGATGGCTATTGACACGCTAGGAAACCTGCTCATTTAAGATTTAGCGCATTAAGAAATAAGTAAAATGATTTCAAATATGTATGAGGCGATTTAAATTTGATAAACTACATTCATAGGCACAAACACAATGATGATGTTGAAGGAGAAACATTTACGAGAGAAAAGTATGCTACTCCTTTTTCTAATTACCCATTCTCTTTTGCTAATTCTTTCCAATTACTTCGTTCTTATTGCAACGAAAGCGACAAATTTACCGTTTCCTTTATTTGTTTTCACCCGGACAGCAAATTTACAATCGTACTATCTACCTACGTATACAGTTGTAAAGGTGTGACCAAATTGTGCACACCACAAAAAATTATCCTGATCTATAAAATTGTGCGGTGTTATGTACGAGTAACTACCTACCAATTTTCCGATTTGCACAACAATTTTTCTGAGTAAGGTGTTGTTTTAAAATGTAATGCACTTACTTGATTACTTGTAGGCGAGAAAAGAGAGGAACTACCCTGGGTTAGAGTGAAACGACACATCTTTTGCAGCTGATACCGGCTTTTGGCTTCTTAACTGTTAACTAATTTGTTATAGATTCGATGAAGATTTGCGGACGATATCGCCGTGGGCTACCAGTTCGTGGAGCCACACCGATTTACCGAGGTTAAAGCAGGGGAGAGTAGCTGGTCAGGTAAGGAAAACTATTTTCATATATAACCAGTAGCAATTAATGTTGGTAATTCAAGTCCTAGTTGTACTTACATAAGACCACGACATGTATTAAATATCAGTAGATACGTATACCGGGTGTAATAAATACGGGTTCTTTAAATATCAAACTAAACTTATAAATTACTAGCTGTTGCCCGTGACTCCGTCTGCGAAGAATAGGGGTATAAAAAATAGCCTACGACCTATTCTCAGACCTATCAAGTATAAACAAAAAAGTTTCATAAAAATCGGTCAAGCCGTCTCTGAGGAGTTCGATAACAAACACCGTGACACGAGATTTTTATATATAAGACTAGCTGTTGCCCGCGACTCCGTCTGCGAAGTATTTTGTAGGTTATAAAAAATAGCCTACGACCTATTCTCAGATCTACCGAATACAGAGAAAAAAGTTTCATAAAAATCAGGCAAGCAGTTTCGGAGGAGTTCGATAACAAATACCGTGACAGGATATTTTTCTATATATTAGAACATAAAATAACCTTTTAAAATAAGGAAACTAAAACTTTTCTACTAATCTCGTACTAAATGTTGATGTCATAATTCTGCCGTATCATGACAAAACACTGTATCTAAAAAACACCTATTTTTCAGAAATCGCAAAAAACTTTTGCTTTCTTTAATTGGCTACAGAACAGTGAATATTGACCTGTTTGCAATAAAATTTGGACAAATCACGGATAATGTGCTACTAGAA
Source organism: Archips xylosteana (assembly GCA_947563465.1). NCBI lineage: Eukaryota > Metazoa > Arthropoda > Insecta > Lepidoptera > Tortricidae > Archips > Archips xylosteana. Next base: position 12,910,628 of record OX387345.1, on the reverse strand, counting down.
GTGGACAAAGAAAAATAATATTAATATTATTACTTTTTACATGAATTTTCAAGCAAAAACGTGTTATGTCGTTATGTCCTTTATCAATAATATATGAGAGTTGCTATAACAAAACACTGTAACGTGATACTTAATTACATATAATCATATGAAAATGCTACTTTAAATTTAATTTAGTAATATATTGCTAACATCACTATTCATAAAACCAACATTCTCATCTTAATATATATTTCTTAGTCTTTAGAAAGGATGATTACCTTGAAGAAGTCCCGACTTAAAATAAACAAGGACTTGGACTAATTTCTCATGTGATTGTTGCGACAAAACACTGTAACTCTTGATACTATACTAAGAAAATGTGAGTTTGTTTTGGCAAAACACGGTATCTGGAGATAATACAGTGTTTAGTCTAATCAAGACCCTACGTTTTAAGAGTTACAGTGTAAATTTCAATGACGTTTTTCAATGTTTTTGATAGAAAATCAGTTTCTCTAAGCATGCATATATAGATTAGGGTCCGAATAGTTAATTTAACGGTGTTAGCACAAAACACTGTAACTCAAGTTACAGTGTTTTGTCATGACACGGCAGAATTATGGATACTTTTATTTTTATTTTTAAAAAGTTAATGATGGCATTTTACTCATTAGGTAACGTACTTTCGATATGAGTTCACAGTTTTTTGATATCTGTAATAGTTACGGAATAATCGCCTGGACACACTTAACGATTACACCCTGTATCTACTTGTAGTTACGTGTAGCCACAAAAGAAAAACTGCATATAAAGGAAAGAATACTCGCACTGCGCTGGACAGAATAGAAAAAGGTGCACGCAAGGAAGCAAGGCGCCTAGAAGGTTTTGCAAGATGTATTTTTAAAGAGTTATTTAATATCATTTTATGCGATATCTGTTCGATCGATAAAACTATTATTAGGTACTTAAGTACCTTTTATTTTAAAACTTTCAACTTCATTTTCTAACATTTCAAAGCAGAAGGGTGATTTTTGAGTTTCTACAGTTTGATGTTCCGTTAGATAACAAATGCCTCAAACCAAAATGAAAAGTGCGGTTATGGTCGTAGCAAGGCGGTTCTATTTCTCTGCAAGTGGCTGTAAAACTGGAACAGAATTCGATATTTTTTTATAAACGTTTGTAAAACTTCGATTGTATATTTTAAACTAGTCTTCAATAACAAAGGTCGTAGCGGGTGCTACGCCGTAGGCCTCTACGACTTTTGTTCAAGTCTATAATTAATTACATACATGGATGAAATTATTGCTTACTAACCGCTCAATAAGTCAAAAAGCGCTCTTCTGCGACAGTGTCCTGGATTAAAGAATGACATAATTTTACACATTCATAGTAATAAAATATTTAACTGTTATACCTCGCCGCCCAATCACATTTATTAAAGCGCGCAACAACGTCGTAAACACAAGGATTTGATGTCTATTAAGCCCGTCATTAATGTCCTAAAGCACAGGTACACACCCGGGAGTTAAGTGGTTAAATCAGCATTTTAAATAATTGCTACATACTTAGGTATTTGCTTCACTTCAATGAACTGAATTTTCATAAATAGTTCCACACTTGTGCCAAATCTCCTCACAAGCAAGCAGAGAGGTGAAAGTACATACCGGTTTTTTTTTTCTTCTTTAGTCATTACTCGCTGAATTGAGATGGCGTACTTACTAGATATGTGTGTACAATTCAAACTTACGCTCAGAGATTCGTAATCAAGAAGCATTAGTTCTCAATAAGTATGTGAATATAAAGGAAAGGTGAAGAAAAACATCCTGGAGAAAACTGCACAAAGCGCAAAGAAATTCAATGTTGTATGGCCCAAGCCCTTTCATTCTGAGAGGAGACCTGCGCCCTGCAGTGGAACGTATATAGGCTGCGATTATGATGATGATGTGAATATTAACAGTATACTACGATCACGACCTGTACATGTACTTGTACATGGATCGCAAAAATGTACCCAAACCTTGAAACGTTTACGAGTATCGCTTTAGAATATCATTATCGTTTTAGCCTCAAAGGAAGCAATTTTAAATTTTCCCGCGTCTTTCATGGAGAATAAAGAATTTCCATTTTGTCGCATTCTTATTCAGGACGATGTGGCGTCGTGCGTGATATTTAATCAACTTTGTGTCGGGCTCGCAGTTCTGGGCCGCGTACGTGCCGTGCGACGCGCAGCATCGCGACGCGGTGCAGCTGACGTTCGAACAAATCGACCTGATACAACGGCTCACGGACAAGTACCATCCGCAGCTCACGCTCTGCACTTCTGCCGACGGTATTACATTCACTTAATCGGGTTATTATTCCAGCGTTTGCGTCGAATCACTTTCGTTAACGTTTGTAGATATGACAGAAGATTTCGATACAGTTTCATGTTGCCTGGTAGAAGTGCAGGAGATCTAGTAAATGACTTAAAACGCCATCAGTGTCTACAGCCAATTCGAAAAAATGTGACTACGAAAGTGAGGCGGTTGAAACGCTCCAATAATTTAAAGTTTTCATTACTTGCTATAAAAACAAAACAAGGCACAGAAATGCAAAGTGCCAGTTATATTGTACAAGGTATTTAAAATGGTACAGGTTAAGGTTTTTTATTATGGTGAAACTTATCCCAGTGTAACGTCCTAGAAAAAAAAGTCTCGTAAGGCTTGAAAAATAGAGTTTAATGAATTAAGGGGGTCTATAATGACTCCCATAAAATTTTTGTTCCGAATTTTCAAGACCATAACGTTTTCTGTCATAATTTTTCTTTGTCATATTATCGGAAGTCATAATATTAAACAACATAAATTGGAGCTACGATTTTCTTAAGTCATAATTATTGTAAGGACTAATAAGTAAACTCATATCATTCAGTGTCAAGAAGCATCACACTTCATAATATTAAAGGTACTAAAGTCACTCATAATAATTATTGCAAGGTCTTTTTTCGCAGGTCATAATTATTTTAAGGCACAATATTACTTTGTAATAACATTCAATGTCATGGTTGTATGACATTTCATAATATTAAAGGTAATAATCCTTTTCTGTGCTGTCATAAAAAAAATACCTAACATCGAAGGCTAAGGCGGGAGCTACGCTTACGCTTCGCTCCCGCCTTAGCCTTCTGAACCTAACCTGTCCGAGTCGCTTCTGCCCTGAAAGTCTTGCTCGCTCGCTTCGCTCGCTCGCTGCCAGCGATATGTCTTACAATGTTTCTGAATAATTATCAATGTTCCTTTGGATGTTATAGAATTCAATGTAGATGGTTAGTGCATTTTAGGTAATGAAAAATTATGACTAAAAAAAATTATTACTTTAAGATATATGCCCTATAACGTTTCTGAATAATCAACGATATTCCCTTAAATATTATTGATATCAATATTATGACTTTTTAAAGTTATGATCAATGGGATTATGGCTCATTGCAGTTAGAACTATTAAGCGATATGCTTTACAAAAATTATGATCATCGATATTTATGAGCAAGAATATTATGGACATCAATTTATGACTTTCAAATTTCGGATAAAAAAGATTATGGGAGAAAAGGGGCACCCGAATTAAGGATTTAAATAATTTACGTTGATTAGATTCCTACAATATTTGTTTTTTGCGATTAGCAAGCAACGTAATTATGTTTTTTATATGTATGTTTGCCCCATGGCAAACGAGCAGGCGAGGGTCAGGAGGAGAGATGCTTGCTTATTATTTATTAATAATGTGTTTAAACTAGCGTAAAAGTAGCCAATTTGCTATTTTCATGCTAAACAATTTTGAAAAAGACGTATTGTGAAACAATATACTTTAAAGAGATCCTTATTAGGTACTTAGTCTGCATTGAATTGCTAAAAAAAGTGCGAGATTAAGTAGGTGGCTATATAATTGTTAATGATGATGGCAATTTGTATATATGTCCCTCACAAAAGGCTTGCTGACCGTTTCTACTGAGAATTATTCACGCTCTGGTATTTTCTAAAGTTGCTACTTATCATGGTTAGAAAAGTTGTATATTAAAACTCTCATGTAAAAACCTCATAGTGTGATAGAAGTCATGTTACACACGGATTTAAAAAGTTAGCATATCTGTGAAAGTAGACAGATTATAATAATGGCGCAGCTGTAGAATCAGATGTATTTTTTTGTAATCTACTCTTTGCATTCCAAAATTTGCATGAAAAACTCATCGTCTTGACTGTGCGACGTTAAAAAAAAACCCTAAATGGTTTTAATTAATTTCCATCGGCGAGTTTCTTTTTGTTTCATTGTTTAGGTATTTAAATAAGCTCAATTTGGAATTAACGTTTCCTTGGGAATGCTAATTAATATTTTATGCTAAAATAATAAAACGTAGGTGCAATTAAAATATAATACCTATTCCGTGTTGGTTAGAAAATGGTATTTTGTAATTAAACAGACATTTGAAGTACCTATGTTGAATTTGAACACAAAATGCTTATCGAATTAAAAATATAATAAGATTGTGTTAACTTCATGCAAATGCAAATTTACATAAATGTTTGATGACTGAACATTATTACTTTGAGAAAGTCGACACTTAAAAGTTAAGGCACTTAACACCCAGTGTTTCCCCAAAAAATATGTTCTGTGCCCTGTGCCTCGCTTTTAAATTCAAGCCCGGGGCGCAATTTTCATTCCGCGACGGTATAAATATTTTATTTAAAATCAAGCTCAGACATTCTTTTTGCTTAATTTAAATAACACTGGCGGGTTCTTTATTGTGCAGTGGGTAGTTCGTTGGCTCTCGAAAATACGTGAATTCGAAAGCTACTTAAGCGCTACACCGCACAATAGCATACGGATGTTTTATCGGAGCATGTCGTTATTTATCCAAGTTTTTGGTGAGTGTAATCATGTGTGATCGCAGATATAGTATCGGCGCACGCGAACCACCGCATGTGTTCACTGGTGGGGGTGGAGGGGGGGCATGCCATCGGCGGATCGCTCGGGGTGCTGAGGACGCTATACCAAGTGGGGGTGAGGTACCTCACGCTGACTTCCACCTGTGACACCCCGTGGGCTGAGTGCGCTTCTGCGGACCGCGTCGAACCTTCGCCACGCGGTGGACTTACTCCTTTTGGAAAGGTACTTATTACTGTTATTAGCTTTAGGGGCCATCCATAAATTACGTCACACATTTAGGGGGAGGAGGGGGGGGTCAAGCGATCTGTGACACTAGAACAAAATAATGGCAATTTCCACAGTAATAAGTGTGACAAGGGGGGGGGAGTGGTCCAAATTGATCGAAATTGGTGTGACGTAATTTATGGATGGCCCCTTAATGGTATAGTTTACAGGGTCCTAGACAAGGGACAGACTTTACGAGAACCTACTTCTTAAGAAATCGAAATAGATGATCCCTATTTCAATTTATTTTTACGTTGATAGGTTTATAAGACCAGAACAAGTAAGATCCGGTCACGCTAAGAAATGAACCCCTCCCCCCCCCCCCTCTAATCCCTTTTTAATAATCTAACGAAACTTTAATATTTAATTTTCAGAGGAAACTACATTTTTATTCCCTAAATGTTCAAAGAAAAAACCAATTTACTTTCGATCTAATTTCTACTTTAATGACGGAACGTAATGAAATGAGTTTTGTAATTTTTATTACATTAATATTTTGCTTTTGTACCGCGCCAAAATTTCAACTTATCTACTCCTCATTTCTGTTTAAGAAGTTGTAATCTCTTTATTCTTAAAGGAAGCTCGTTAGGAGTGGATTTATCGTCCAATCCCTTTTATTAAAGACTTTTCTGTCATTGGAAAGTTCTTAACACACCAAATAAAGCGTTCAATTTTATTTACACCCTTCTCCGACCGGGCAAGCCGATCAGGAAGGGGATATCTTACCGATGTAATTATTTTTGTATAACTTAACCCTAATATTGTTGCTAAGTAAAATAAATTATTAAATCTTAGAAGTCAAACTATGAGATTATTCCTTAGATCCCGTTGCAAAATTGATTGATAAGACTATTCTTTTATCTCCACGTCGTAACTTACATCTAAGTAAAACTGAGTAAAATCAACCGTATTCGAAGTCATTTCATTATTGAAGCAGGTACTCAAAAAGAAACCGTAAAGATTGAGACGTCGAGTAGAGTGAGTATGCCATAATCATAAACATCCTGCCTCGCCGCAATATTTCGCTTTGTATCAACTCTGGCTGCTTGCGAAGCAGACTCTTTGTTTTCCCTGCAACGATACTTTTCGAAATATTTTCTTTTGTTGAAACCACTCACTGCGTGTAACGCAGGCGCTGTGAGCATCACTCACGAACTTTACAAATAACGAACATTATTTAGATTTAAATCAAAGAACTGTGCAAGAGAAAGTTGGCAAAATTAATAAGTAGAGCTGTACCTAATTTTCAACTATTCTACTACTCATAGTATTTCAAATTCAGCACAATTTTTTCCTCATTTTTGAACGGTATTTTCACAATGTAGTATGTAAATATTTAATCGACTCCTTCTCTACTGTTATCACTTCACTGTGCCTTTGACATGATGGAATAAAAGATTCCACTTATACGATTTCCCCCTCTGATAACCCTAAAAGCCACGCTGCCGCTTAAAGTAACGTTACCATTACCAATAATAGAACAGATGGAGCTTTTAAGACTGTAGGTGCGTAATAGGTCGGTTAAGGATTTAAACTACATTCGAGAACATCAGTAAAATGATAAGGTAGGTATTTAACGTCGAGACTATCGAGAGCACGATTTTTGATACTCCTATTATACATACCGTACATGTAAGTACATGTAATACCTATATTATTATATAATAATAAATTAGTACTATATACGAGTATGTAGGTGCAGGATAACCCGTAATGGTATATTATTATTCACACTAGAAGCAAAAGCACGCCTTGAAATACCTTGGTTGGCAAATGTACCGCGGGCTGTTTCAGACTTCCTTCGCTTTCCCCGTCCATTTCACCTCATTGTACGTATTGTATTCGACGAACGCAGCCCAGCAATTAATTAAACCAGGCAAACTTTCTTCGAAACGGAAGGAAAGAACAATAGCTAGGTTACCTTGCAGTACATTAAGCATGTAAAGCAGATGAAATGCAATTATAAGCTATATAGCCTTGCCTACAACTTCATCCCCGTCCCGCGGGAACTTAATAGGTACTTTCTCGGAATAAAAATTAAGTAGGTAGGTATATTGATTTAATAACAGTGTAGTTTCGACTAGGTTTATTTTTAAACAATTTAGTAGGTAGTTCCTGAAATTACCCTCTATATTAAAACAAAGAAACAAACAAAGTTCACCTCCTTATTTATATTAGTTAGTACTATTAAAGCATAGAGTGTTAGCAAATTGAGGCATCACCTAGCAGCGCCATCATGAAGTTGATATAAAAAACAGATCTACCGCGCGATGCGTTGCATTAAAAGAGGGTGTACTGACCTTCGCGCGGCATTCCGTTCGAAAAATTACAACGAAAATCATATTAGCTATAAAGTCTTTAGTTTGTGTTGATTTACATTTAAAATAAATAACTTTAGAAAAGATTCGTTGGTGTTCATTTGCGAATAAGTTAACAAGAGTAAGTAGCTGTTAACCGTAATTTCGTCCACTAATAACTAATAACGATAAATAATTTATTCGTGGACGAATCTTATCTTTTAAATGTGAAATTTTAATGTAATTTAATTTGGCATACCGTAGTTATTATAGTTAGATAGTTATCTATAGGTATGCCAAGTTAAATTACATTAAAATTCTGTCATCCATTCAAACATCCATCCGTACATCCTCACAAACTTTCGCATTTAAAAGATAAGATTTACCTTGCTGAAGGATACTAAGCAATATTATTACTTTCGATTACATTTATTGAATCAGGTGTTACTTTGCGGAGGTCCATATTAATGAACTAAAGCAATTACTTTGCTCACCCGCGTGCGTGTTTATGCAGTCCTTCCACCTCCACACTGTATGATCACGCACAAATCACACAAACCCAACTATCACCACCACCAAACTACACTGATGCGTTACGAACTCAACCAGAGCTCATCTTCAGAGTACCGCAACCGTTCACTGTGCTACCTGGTTTGTATGTGTTCATACAGTGTGTGGAGGTGGAGGTACTGCATGAACACTGCATTTTTTTACATAGACGTAGCTATCGTAAGTTCGCAGGTGAGCAAAATACCTAAATGTTTTGGTTCGTTAAATGAAAGATTGTTTCCGTTTATCTTATAAAGTATGGTCCTTCTACCTTGTTGAGTCCTATAATGTTCATCGTTTCAAAGATAGATTAAAAGCTTTAAGCATTTTAAGCCGTCTTTTAGTCATACGTATAAGTTTAGTGTGCTGCATGGAAAAATGTCCAGTCCAATCCAGAGAGCAATTTTATGATTTTTATGAGTTGGATAGAAATCAAAAGGCAGGGTAGTAAATTGTGAAACGCTATTAAAATATCAATCGCTCGAGGATGACTGCCGGCAAAGTATCAACCAAAGAGATCCATCATAAACCTCTTGATACCCATTTAAATACAGTCGCCAATAATTGATATGGGTAGGGATAAGTGAGTACAAATAATAGCTCTGCTAGGGTGGGTATAATCTATGTTTTAATTGACTTAAAAAAAAGGAGGCTACCAATTCGGTTGTTTCTTTATGTTGGTTACCTCAGAACTTCGTCATAATAAGTATAAAACGATTTGAAAAAAAATGTTGTAAAGGGAAACTCCCAATTAGACCCCATTGCCACCAATTTAAAGTAGAACTGATGAGGAAGACCACCGTTGACCACTAGAACTACTTGATAACAAGTTAGTCACAGGTTGGGTTGTACCTTGTTTTGCCTAACAAGCCAGTTTGCCTAATTTTAGATAAACTAATATTACTTAACCTAATTTTCCATTTTACCTAATTTTCATTTTAGTGAAAGTCATTTTGCATAGGTACAACTTACTTTACATAATTTTGTTTCATCTAATTTTAAATGACCTAATTTTCATTTTGCATAAACTTATTTCGTATAATGTTTGACTGACATATTTATAATATTTTGCCTAACGTACATGCTGCATAATTTTCATTTTGTATATAAACTTATTTCGTATAATGTTTGACTAACATAATTATATTTTGCCTAACGTACGTGTTCATTTGTTTTTAATATCATATATTTACACAAAACTTATCAAACAAATTAGATTTTCCGGGTGGTCATAAAAAAAAATAACTAACACCAAAAGCTAATGCGGGAGCTGCGCTGCGCTACGCTCCCGCATTAGCCTTTGTACCTAACCATACCGTGTCGCTTCCGCTCCGACAGGTCTTGCTCGCTCGCTTCGCTCGCTCGCTGGCTTCAATCGCTATCATTAAATGATGTTAGTTAAAACGTTATTCGGCTATAAGATGATTAGTTAAAATAAGAATCGACAAAATGAGTTTTCCATAAAATAATATTAGACAAAACAAGACATATGCAAATGATGTTAGTTAAAACGTTATTCGGCTATATGATGATTAGTTAAAATAAGAATCGACAAAGTGAGTTTTCGATAAAATAATATTCGACAAAACAAGAGTTATGCAAATGATCATTTAGTAAAAATGAAAATTCGACAAAATAAAAATTATATATAATGAAATTATACAAATTGACTTTAGACAAACTATTCATTATGGTAAAAGTTGTTAGACAAAGTGAAATTAGGCAAAAAAAGTTTAGACAAGTCAAGTGAATACCCACAGGTTGCGATTCGATTAATTTAAGCCAAGCAATTTATGCTTGTCGCAATCCGTTATGGTGAAGTGGAACTGACAATGATGCACCAGAATGACTCTTCAACAATTAACGTCTCTGAATCGGGAAAAGCAATATTTTGTAAAAGATAACGAGCAGTTGGCCTTAAGCTATTGTAACTGAGATGAGCAACACTAAAAAGCAAGAAATTTAAAAAAAATACAGACCACGTTAATAACTTTCGACTGATGTGTCTAGTCTAGTGTGTCTAATCTAGTCACTTCTTGTCTATCTACCTTACAATACACTATCTATTGGGCTTCTATCACATACATTATGTGAGAGTCTGACTGCAAACAAATCAGTAGAATGTTATTTTCGTGGTTTTTTTGGGTCGGTTAAATTTTTTTTCGATAAGTATTAGAGCTAGTCTAATTTAAAATGACGCGCCCCGCCACCGCATTTGGCATACAGGATTTCAAATCCTGTATGTCAAATGCGGTGGTGGGGCGCGTCATTTTAAATTAGACAAGCTATACGTACATTTTGTCCTTACAAAACTTTAAACTTCGTGCCGGTTAGAGGTGTTAACATCTCAATTGTTGTGCAGGTGGTGGTGAAGGAAATGAACCGTCTGGGTATGCTGGTGGACCTCTCACACGTATCGGAGCGTACGATGCGCGACGCGTTGGCCGCGTCGCGCGCGCCCGTGCTGTTCTCGCACTCGTCAGCGCGCGCGCTGTGCAACGTTACGCGCAACGTGCCTGACACAGTGTTGCGCCTATTGGCTGCGAACAAAGGCCTCATTATGGTCAACTTCTACACTTCATTTCTCACCTGCAAAGAAACTGCTACTGTTCAGGATGCTATAGGTATATAATGTGATCGTAATGTGTCGTACTTATTTTATTCACTCCACACCTTTTCCGTAATAATTACGGGTTTTTTTTTTTTTTGTTTTTTTTTGTACCCTCGACACGCCTCGAGGCCCTTATACAACTAATACCATTTCCAGTTCTCGCTTTTATTCCTCTCGCACTTTCATTCAACATACTTTTTCTTTCTAACATCCATCATCTATTATTACCATTTACGGGTGGGACTCCCGCCTGAGTAGCTAACTAAACTATTCTCTTATAACTTTTGGGAAAATAATTTACACAAGGGATCTTTTAATTCTAAATTAAACAAAAAGAAAATTTTTCAAATATTACACAGCTTTCCTTATTTCTAGTATACAGTATTTGGACCCGGTATATTATACATCTCATAGGAACTTATTTCTAACTTACCATCTAACAATATTTTCCTTACTATCAAAATGCTATTTATCTTTATTTGTACATCTTACTATAACCTATGCTTAATATCTATATGCTTCATCATATACCATAAGCATAGTATCATCTCCGTGTTTTGTTTCTTGCAATTACCTTTACCGCAATATCTTCACAATACCGCAGGAACCTGTCCATATGCTTGCTTGACATAAGTTCCCTTATAACACTTCCTTCAAGTTTTATGCCGAGTTCGGTCTCTAACTGTATCCTAACATTGCTGAAGACTGGGCACTCCAACAATATATGTGGCACCGATTCACTGACGGTGGGATCACATATACACGACGGGTTATCCTTACGTTTGAATCTGTTCAAATATTCAGAAAACCCGCCGTGTCCCGTCATGATTTGTGTCCTGATGTTTGTTATTTCGAGCTTCCTGATTATTCTATATGCCGCCACTGCGTCGGGGAAGAAAAGCTTGGTTACAGCCGCGGTCTCCCCGGACACGTACCTCCGGTTCCACTCGTCAAGAGTTTCCATACGAATGGAACGCCTAACGAATGAAACCGGACAAAGGTCGTAGTCCGGCTTCCGCTTTAATTTTAGGGCGGCCTCCTTGGCCAAACCATCGGCTCTCTCATTCCCCTCCAGCCCCACGTGGGCCTTAATCCAGAACAACTTGACAACCTTACCCTGTAAGGATAAATATAAATATTAGGGGACAATCTTACACAAATCGACCTAGTCCCAAACTAAGCAAAGCTTGTACTATGGGTACTAGACGACGATAAACATACTTATACAGATAAATAAATACTTAAATAAATAGAAAACATCCATAACTCAGGAACAAATATTCGTGTTCATCACACAAATAAATGCCCTTACCGGGATTTGAACCCAGGACCTCTTGCTTCGTAGGCAGGGTCACTACCAACTAGGCTAAAGCGGTCGTAATGTTGTCAAGTTGCTTCTGGCTTCCACCGCAAGGGGATGGAGACCACCGTGGTTCTTAACGGTCAAGAGGGCCGCCATAGAATCACTGTAAATCCCGAACGTTGCCTCCTTCTGCTTAAGGATCTCCCCAGTCGCCCTGCACAGCGCAAGGAGTTCAGCTTGGTAAACCATGCAAAAAGACGATAGAGCAAGCTTAAGGGTTTTGGTTTCTTCCTCGCCAGTCCATATGGACAACGCGGCGCCCACCTTGCCCTCAATCCTGCTCCCGTCAGTGAAGATGCTCATAAAGAGAGGCCGCCTCACGGACTTGGAGGTCGAGAGGGAGTATGCCAGCCAATACTAGCGCCGCATTCAATGAAACTGTGCGGTATGCCTTGCAGAGCTTCAGTGCAATACCACGCCACGCTGCACAGTTGCCAGCTGACGCGCTGACGCGCTGTGCGTCATGACGCACAGTTTACTGACTGCAGGCGCCCAAACGCTGGCGGCATATAAAATAATCGGCTCTACGGCTGCCACATATATTGTCCGGATAACTTCCGGATGAAGTCCCCAGCTTGTTTTAGCAGCTTTTGAGAGCTGCTTGTGTATGTTGATCCCTTTCTTACAAACGTTGGCAACGTGCGCGTTGAAGGTGAGACCCGCGTCGATCGTCACTCCGAGGATTTTAATCTCGTTTACCATATTAATCTCGATCCCGCCCATGTTAAGGCGTGGGGTGTCGTATTTTAATCTCTTGGTAATTACCATACCCATAGTCTTATGTGGTGGCGCGAATTTTAATTTATTGTCAACCCCCCACGCCCTAACATGTTCGAGAATCGGGTTTGCTAGGTGTTCGATCTCCACGCCCCCTCCCTCCATCGCACACAATGACAACGTCATCAGCGAAGGCCTGGCAGTAGACGCCAGAATTCTCTAGACTCCTTAACAAAGGATCTAATAATAATTACGGGTTCAAAGAAATAATTTTAATCATATTAACCTAATCTGATATTTAAGTGTTTTGGAACTCCTTCGTCTTTCCGTCCGTCTGTCGGTCACACTTATTTAAGTAACACTTGAAATTTTCACAGCTTGTGTGTGTCCGTGTGTCTGTTTGTTTAAGTCGCAGCGTAGAAATGCGTTTGATGCGGATGGCACAGGACCAATCTGTTTGGCGAACCTTAGGGGAGGCCTATGTTCAGCAGTGGACGTCTTTCGGCTGAAATGATGATGATGAACAACCATCAAACAAGGAATAAAATTAAATTAACAATAAAGGGAATCCTAATACATCAAATATGCGTTTTCATCCATTCTACTCAATCCTGATAATGACAAACACGGTGGTACGGTAAGAGTATGGAACCCTTCGTCTGCAAAAAGTCTGACTCGCTTTAGTAGTTAAGAAAGCCAGTGGAATCGAATGCGTGTTCCTTGCTCTTAGACACAACGAAATTGAGCGAAGAATCTTGAAAATATACCTACTGCAGCTTCCAGTCTATAACGACTGTTCTTTCATCTCTACTACTGCACAATATATCCATCGTTGACAGCGGTCGGATTGGTAATTTAAAAAATATGTGATAGATAAAAACTGAGTGTGATGATGATGATGATGGGTTTCATTACGTGTGGGCTGATAAAAAATTACCTTGTGCCTCTGTTATATTGACTATTTTAGTCTTTAAATTTTTCAATAGACAAGCCGCTAAACAGCAAGGAACAAAATATAATGAGATATTTGGGAGAGTTGTGAAAATTTAAGCTACACTTATTAGTTCTACTTAGGTACTTTATTTTTTTTTTGTTTTTTTGCAGCGCATATTAACCATATTCGCGACATCGCTGGAGTTGAAAGCGTAGGGCTCGGCGCAGGCTATGACGGCATTAACTAGTAAGTAGTGTCAACAGTTAGTAGTGTTACTTCTTTTGAGTGTAAAAGCTACCAGATTTATTTTCTTAAATTAGTAGGTACCTTTTTAAACTCCTTATGAACGAAACAGTCAACTACTAACGGTACCAACGGTACAACCGCTGCCAAGCTTCAAATTCAAAAACGTGAAATTTTAACAGACATTGCCGTAATTTACATCTTTTGTCTTTGAATGGTAGCCCTACTAAGTATTATGAAATATTTGAAAATCAATGAAGTAACCAATTATAATTCTACTCACAGTACGCCGCAAGGGTTAGAGGACGTATCGTCATACCCTTTACTTTTCGCCGAATTGATGGAAGCAGGTTGGAGTATAGAAGATTTAAAGAAACTGGCTGGACAAAACCTTCTGCGTGTGCTCGGTGCAGCTGAGCGGGTGGCCCGAGAACTAGCGTCGGCGCACGTGACGCCCTACGAAGAGGTGCCGCCAAGAACGTTTGACATGCACAACTGCTCTAGTCAAGACCTCTAATGATTACACTTTGATGGCCTTACTAAAAAAACTTAAACATCTTTTACACAAACTTAACATTATAGTTTTCTATGCAACGGACATGCGACACTGTTCGAGGATTGTTGTTAACCGGTGAGAATTTTGACCAGTGGTATAAAACCCTTCTCTTGTCAAGTTTTCATAAGCATCTAGCTCCATCTGATTTCACCAATTTTAAACTAAATAGAATTAAAATAAGAGCGTTTGGAGACAAGGTAGAAGTACTAACAAGTACTTTGCAACCCTTTGAAGATTTTAGAGACGCTTCTACGTAATAATATTGGACTAGCTTCTGCCAACGCGAAGGCTAGTTCCCCCGCCCCACCCTATCGTAATGTATGTAATGTAATGTAATGGTGACAGTTGCGTTAGTGGAAGTTGATTCAATATAAAGGGCCCTAAATGTTCGTCAGTTATTACCAGTTTGCTCATCCATGGAATCAACAGCGGTTTAGACGAACACGAACGAGTTTTGATATAAGCGGCTGCGACCGCGTATTCCAAGCTTTAATATTTCAATAGGTTTAAAGTTCATTATTAGACTAAGCATTTATTATGTCATGTAACGTTATTCCATCAGCGTCCGATTATACATATTTAACATTTAAATATTTAAGATATACCTAATGTTACTTGTCATTAAAATTTTACATGAATAAGTTAGAGAGTTTAATCAGTCCTAAGTAGGTAATGAATCTGTTGCTTTGAAAAACAATATTCTCGTTTAGCTTAATTGCTTACAAAACATCAAATTGTTATTTACTACTAATGAAAATAGACATTGAAATCAAAATATTTAAAAATATGTGGTTTCTGTAACTACCCCAAAAAGTCAAGTAGTCTAGACTGTCATTTTACTAATATTTTAATGAGAAAGTTCATTGACATCGATTTAATAATTGTAACTACTTAATTAATGCATTAGGTGCGATCAAACTAGCTTGTTATTTAAGGTAGCTGCTTTTATATGAAATATCATCCCTGGATTAAAGTGTAGCTTTACAATGACCAAATTTAGATTTAAGTAGTAAAATAAAATATGTAAATTGACCTTTTATATATGTATTATGTAATGTACACCTCCTGTAATTTATATTTATTATCTCTTCTAGAAACTCGGCGATGTAATTGTTGATCCATCGTTTTGGGGTAATAATAGACGGATCTTAAGATAGGCACTTGAGCCGCGAAAATAAATCTTGCGGAATTTATATTTTGTTCTAAGTATAAGGTTTTGTTGAGTGCTAAATATGTTAAGATGCGTTTATTATTCCTTGTAGGTTTTACACTGTTTTAACTCAATCAATATTTGCTAAACATTATTTTACCGCTCCTTGAGCTAGAAAACCTGCAAAACATATCTGTTATATATACTTACCTAGTCAAATTAAATACATACTTCAACCATTTTTTTGTAAAAGAAATATAATTTTATAGAATAATTAAATTAGTCATAGGAGAACTTTACTTCTGTGAGCAAAATAATATTTAGATTACCCATAGATTACCTCAACAGTAACTGCTTGTAACCCAGCAGTTAAATAAGAGTATGTACGTACGCGTTAACCATCATAAAATGGGACTCAGTCAAAAAAAATTCAGGCATTCTAATTTCGACACTTACTCATTAATAAATATTGTGTTTCGTACATTTTCAATAGTTAAATAATATACCAAATCACAAGTAGTCATGAGGCCAATAAATCTTTTTTTTATTCGTTTATACATAGATGAACGGGTATTTTCAATCCACTTCTTTACGCAGGTCTGAATTGATGCTATGCTTTTATCTAAAGCTGTAAAAATATGTTTTAATACATACCGAATATCACCCCAAACTAATCCAACAGCATACCTCAGTCCCCAATGCCTTCTCATTCTCAATTCCATACAAAACCGCGAACAAAAACCCAACAATTTAATAATATCTATACCTAAATATTACGCACATGTCGTGATGACTTTATCAAATATTATATCGAACTGAAAATTTAAAATATTTCTTAAGTTTAGTAAAATAATTTATTGCAGATTCGATAAAAATAATAATACTTTTGAAATAAAGTTGGTATCTTACAATTATAAATTATAATCTAATACTTACCCAGTTACTCGGATTTCAATAGCCGTAGAATGGAGACTAAAATTACTAGGTATGCGGTTTAAGTGCAGGTGAACTGAACACTTATTTATCTAGGTCGCTTTTATCATAGACAGGGCCGGATTAACAATGTTTGAGCCCCCAAGCAATGCAATTTTTGGGGCCCCCTTTCATCCAAATATCAACCGCACTTTTCAAGAAAGTCAGTCAAATCAACTAGTAGCATGCATAGAAAAATAACAAGGATTAACAATGTTTGAGCCCCCAAGCAATGCAATTTTCGGGGCCCCCTTTCATCCAAATATCAACCGCACTTTTCAAGAAAGTCAGTCAAATCATCTAGTAGCATGCATAGAAAAATAGCAAGGATTAACAATGTTTGAGCCCCCAAGCAATGCAATTTTCGGGGCCCCCTTTCATCCAAATATCAACCACACTTTTCAAGAAAGTCAGTCAAATCAACTAGTAGCATGCATAGAAAAATAACAAGGATTAACAATGTTTGAGCCCCCAAGCAATGCAATTTTCGGGGCCCCCTTTCAGCCAAATATCAACCGCACTTTTCAAGAAAGTCAGTCAAATCATCTAGTAGCATGCATAGAAAAATAGCAAGGATTAACAATGTTTGAGCCCCCAAGCAATGCAATTTTCGGGGCCCCCTTTCATCCAAATATCAACCGCACTTTTCAAGAAAGTCAGTCAAATCATCTAGTAGCATGCATAGAAAAATAGCAAGGATTAACAATGTTTGAGCCCCCAAGCAATGCAATTTTCGGGGCCCCCTTTCATCCAAATATCAACCACACTTTTCAAGAAAGTCAGTCAAATCAACTAGTAGCATGCATAGAAAAATAACAAGGATTAACAATGTTTGAGCCCCCAAGCAATGCAATTTTCGGGGCCCCCTTTCAGCCAAATATCAACCGCACTTTTCAAGAAAGTCTGTCAAATCAACTAGTAGCATGCATAGAAAAATAGCAAGAATAGGTACTTATTTTCATTGAGAGTACAAATTTTCCAATTCAATATTCCCTCTGAAAAATTTTTAATTTCTTTGTGGCGCGCGCGGGGTCCTTTGGCGATGCGGGGCCTCTAGGCAGTTGCATACTCTGCCTACCTGATGGTTAATCCGGCCCTGATCGTAGAATTTGAAATAGATACCTAGCGCCTAAATTCTGTTTAAATCTAAAAAACACAAAAAAATACTTCATACCAATCTTAAACCTAAAAAAGTCCGAATTATCAGGCATTTATTTTGGTTGCAACTTTACCTAGGTACTTATATCCAGATGAAGTCGATACACAGGTACGTTGATTGTAGATGTGTAGATATTTAATTTAAGTGACAAAAAGCAATTTTATACCTACTTTTAAAATATTTGCAATAATATTGTTTATTTTACAAGTACTTAGATAGCTATAATTTAAGATAGTAACTATCATTTTTGAAGCAGGTTTTACATTGTTTACGTAGACTACATTTTGTGTAGACGCATTACTGTAAAGTTTACAATATTTTATCCTAGTTTCATGTGATTTTTGTAACTTATTGCCAAAGTATTAAAATAAAAACCCTCGCACCTGCGATTTATGTAAAAAGCCTATTTTTTATTTATTAAGCTTAGTCTGTCAGGAAGGACAATGACCGTGTTCTAAAATGTTAGATAAGGGTGAGTGACGCTTGCCTTGCTGCCCTTACTTTTAGGGATTAGGTACGTACCTTTTTCAGGCATTTGTGACATGACAAGGCATGTGTGAGATAAGCGTTTCCCCGCTGCCGGACCCTCCGGGACACTCACCTTGGATCAAACACTATTCAAGGGATGCTTTACTTAATGGGTGTCGCCATCATAATTATAAATGATCACGAGAGCGACAAAAAAACTTAATGTAAGTAGGTAAGTTCTCGCTCGCAGTTTTATCACATCTTGTAACTCGAGAAGGAAGGGATGCCGATTGACAGTAAAACTAGAGATTACCAGGAGTAATGACAAAGATTAATCACTGATCCAGAATAATACAATTGATAATTATTTATTATTATTGTAATTCTTCATAATGGGATCATTGCCTAAATAAATAATTTATTATTATTTCTATTATTATTCTCATTAAGTAAAGTAGGTAATATTTTTATTTCTCTCGAAATAATTACTGATGATTATCCAATAGAGTATTGAAGAGTCAGTTCCTTAAATAGTTCGAGCAGTATTTCCCGTTGTAAGACATCGCCACGTCATATGTGTAGTCGGGGTAAGAAAAGGTTCGTCACTTTTCGACTCTATGTTAACGAATTAAGGTCGAAAAGTGACGAACCATTTTTTACCCCGACTATACCTAAGTATTATATCAGCAGTGATCGGAACTCTGGGTGCAAAACTTTAACAAAACTTGTAAAGCTGACATTAAGGAGAATTTACAACCAAGAAAAATAAGAATATATTGGCAGATCAAGTGTTCAATTTAACTCTATATCGAAATCTCAGATTTTCAGTAGTTTATTAATATTTTCATTTCTGTAAGCACTGTTTCATGCCCGCTTGGCAAGTTTTGCTAAAGTTTTGCACCCAGAGTTCCGATCACTGACTATTAGTATACGCTATACGATTATGTTATGATCGCGTTTTTCCAAACTAGCGATCATAATACATGTCGCGGTAACACGCGATGGAGATAACGATATAACGAAATGCTACAAAAATGGCTCGGGAAACAACCAAATACAACAGGAGGCAGAGGCAGAACAATTTCATAATGAAAAAAAAATCTCAATATGACCTGTTATTTAATGTACTGTACAGTACAGTAAATTACCAAAATGAACGTCAGCTGTCGCCTGAGGCACTCACGTTTGAGAGACCATGTGAATGATTTCAAAAAAGTGGGTTGAACTCTTATCATACAAAAATTCATGTTTTTTTTAGATTATGTTTAGTTAAAAAACAATAATCAACTGTACAAGGAAGAAGAGGGGAGATGAATTTTGGTACCCAAATGACAATTTCTTACCAACTTTCGCCTAAGCTTTCGCCGCACGCTGTAATTTTTTGCTCCACCGCTACTGGAGTGGTTTACGTTTAGAGCCAATATCAATGTCATAATTTTCAGTCGATAATATGAATCGGCTTTTTCAAATGAAACGCTGCTTCCCTTGCTAATAGAGCTAACACCTGAGAGAGCTAAGTAAGACAAATATCACATCGACTTAGATTATTTATGCACTAGATGGAGCGTCAGGAGCAAACATCGCGATACAAAACGTCCACTATCCATTTGACAGCTTCATATTACGATCGCGTTACGTCATTCCGGTTGTGCTTAATGATACCAGTTAATTTCACATTCCCCAAAATGTGGGGGAAAAATATTAGAGGCCGATAGACGCGAGTAAAAGTGACTGTAAATGGTAATTAAATAAAGTATGAATAAATAAAACTAAAAACTGATTATATATATTTTTTCCTGTGGCAAAATCGAAATTTGAGCGGCCGCGGGGAAATCTAAACACGCGGTAGTGTGTCAAGCTAAGTTCAAGGAAATGAAACTGGCAAAGCAGCGCTGTGTGAATATTATACGAATCAATTGGAGCCACTTTTGACCCCTTCATAACTACAATACAAATAGATAGTAGATTGATAAATAAGGGTTGTAAGTAGAGATGGGCTGAGTACTCGTTTACTACTCGGTACTCGGTGTACTCGGCAGTTTTTTTGATACTCGTACTCGGCCGAATAACTCGGTTCAAATGCCGAGTATACTCGGTCTAAATAAAATTATTATTATTCATGCGTATTAAAATAAAACGGGCTTGTAAAACAACTAGATTCGCAATCTTTTGCGTATACTCATTGTGTCAATAGTCACTGTACACAATCATCTATTTCCAATGTTTTTAAAATATTTAAGCAATTAATGTGCGGACCAAATGCGTATTACTCGTTAAACAAAAACCGACTAATTTGCGGGGAGAAGGCGGGGATCCCCGCGACGTTCGCTCGCGGTGGCTGGTAGCACCGCGCGAACCTGTCTAAACCCGTTTTCGCGCCTCAAAACAGAACAGAGTAACTCAGCCGAGTACTCGGTTTGAGAAACTTTGAACCGAGTATACTCGGTAATCGGTTACTCGGTAAAAGTTGTACTCGGCGCATCTCTAGTTGTAAGTTGTAATTGATCATTTACACTCGAGTTGAACACTACTTTTTATCATAAATGCGAGGAAATAAAGAAAAACCGTTATGTTAAAAATATATACGCCATTTGTAAGAGAGCGCGTCGCGCCGCCCTTGCGGCCGGCACCGGCGTCACGTCGCCGCGACCGCCTGCACACCTTGCTGAGCTCAGTGCGCAGGCGGCAAGGCGCTGCAGCTGCACGTGCAGCAGCGCACGGGCGACGCGCGCGCGACGTGGCGCAGCACGCGGCCACGGGGTTCGTGAATACAAAGGAGCACCATTCGATTTTCAAATTTACTTACATCCCTAAGGATATAAATCGAATTTACATCCCGGATTTCAAGCTGAATGCAACCTACTTTCAGAGCTTGAGTGGTGAAAAAGAATTTATTTCCAAAAATAATAATGAAACACGGTTACATTACATTTATTTATTACACATTTAGTCATTTTTATAACGTTTCTCGCGCTGTCACAATGCAGACTGAAGGGAAAATGACAAATGAGTGTTGCCAATGTGTGCGGCAAAACTGCGGGGAAAGCGAAGCTGATTGGGGATCGTGCGGTCCCTCTCACTCTCGTAATAAATACCATGAGCGTGAGCGGAACGGCATGAAACGGGGTTTCGGGTTTCGCGCTTCGTAGTATAGGACCTGGTTGTCGCACTGACTTGTGTGTGAGTGAAATAGCTTTTGATGTTTTGAGCCATGCAACTGTCATTGAACCTTGGATGGTGAAGGGATTTCTTGGTTGACTATACCGCTGTACGTTTTTTTTTTTTTATAGTCCTACCCGCCTGTTGTTTTTGCAATGTCAGCACGCTATAAGGGCGCAGGCTGAAAACCAGCGCGGTGATGAGTAATCCTCACCGCACATGCTGAGCCTGAGCCTTTTGCCACAATTTTGTGTATTTTTTCTTATTCTTCTTTTTTTGTGGGCAATAAATGGTTTTTTATTTTTTTATTTATTTATGTGTGGGGAGAGCTTCAATTCTGGGAAAATGAGGGGATTTTAAGTATGAACACAAATACGCGACATTTGACATAAAATTTCTGCTAGTCTTGATTAATTTCCTACAATTCACTATTCGCAACAGCTCGAAACTAAGTCACTCGGCCCACATAATTTTTTATTCCCCACCCGTGGGGAATTTCGACAAAGCGTTAGGGGATTTTAGCATATTACTATTGGCAACCCTGTCATTCGGAATGACGCAATTGACATATAAGCCAAGTTGGCTTATATTTTTATGGGACGTTTTCATGCCGCCTATGCTCCATCTAGTGCATAAATAATCTAAGCACATCGAATGAACAAGGGATAAGTAATATTGTTTCGAAATGAGAAAATAATACAATTGGTACTTCCTAATTTAACTGATCAAAAAGTTTTTGCTCTTAACGTAATGCGACGATGTTAAAACATTTCTGCCCAATTCCGGAAATTGCACCGCAGCTCCGCATCAAAGAGGATGCTTATAAATGCTAGAGCTTTAATGATTAAATATATAAAAAAAGATAAGGTTTAACTATATCTGAATTAATTATCATATGACGAAAAGTATTCGAACTACACACATAACACGTACCTACATGCACATTCTACTATTAAGTACTTACTTAGATGAAGGTTTATACCTGCTGAGCTGGCAACGTTGCATTTTTGTTAGTTTTTCTCGATTATTCCATAAAAATTGAATGAAAATTAAAAATGTTTTGTATACAAATTGTTCTAATATATACAGTTAATGTGTCTACTGCAATAATAATTCGTGATAAGACTTTTATTTTCTTTAAAAACCTTTGTTGTTCGTTTTTAAAGAAAATAAAAGTCTATCACGAATTATAATTGCAGTAGACACATTAACTTATATACTGGGTGATTCAGGAGTCATGAGCAGGAGTGAAAGGGGTGATGAGGAGGGCCACACTGAGCAACTTTCACTATGGGACCAGCCATGAAATCGCAAAAAAAAATCTGCTGTTCCGTACACTTCAGATTGTTAGCGATCAATTAGTGATCAATTAACTTTTGATTAGATGTTTTTTTTTTCGCGATTTCGGGTCCGGTCCCATGGTACAAGTTGCTCAGTGTGAATCTCCCTATCACCCCTATCACTCCTGCTCATGACTCCTGAATCACCTTGTATTAGAACAATTTGTATACAAAACATTTTTATGGAATAATCGAGAAAAACTAACAAAAATGCAACGTTGCCAGCTCAGCAGGTATAAACCCTCTTAACCTACGGAGCGCGATATTTGTAGGTAGGTACGATTAATCCACAAAACGATGCCAAATTAACTGCCAAAAAACCTACCTAACTACTTAGTTAAATTAAGTATTTCATGCTAGGCAGACCAGACGTATCGTAAGTAGTTAAATTCCGTCAGCTTGATCATCGACTAATAATTCAATTTGTCACACAGCCCTGCGTCGGCGACCATCCCCGACAAATTAAATTACTCCGTAGGTAGCTCAGAGCTCCTCACCTACTAAAGGAGCTCCGAAAAATCGTATAATGCTCAAGCACGACGATTTACTTTATTACTTCTCTGGTTTTATCGTTATTTCTGAGATATTAAGAATGTTTTCAAACACTTTAGTGTAGGTGCCCTATACATGGACTTAATACCTAACCAGGACTGAGTACTGCGAAAATAACTAGTGAATTGCATCTCGTTCTAATTAGGGTGATCAAGTACTGGTGCGAGTGGGACACAATTCTCTAGTTTCTCTAGTTTGTATGTAATCTCTCGGTCCGCTGTCTCTAGTTGCCATTATTAAACTGTATGGCTTGGTAATATGGGTCACTTTTGATTTACTAATAAAAGTTAGTACTCAGTCCTGAGGCCGTATTGTCTAACGTTTCTGACGCTTGCCTTCGCTTTCACCATCTCTTTCTGTCATCATCTTATACCGTTTGACAGAAAGAAATAGTAATTGCGAAGGCAAGCGTCAGAAACGTAAGACAATAACCCTGCAGGTTAGGTATTAAGTCCATGGCCCTATAATAAGAACGCTTGTGCTTTCCTAATTTGTTAGGTAGGAGCCGACGAAGATTAAATATATTAAATAGATACGCGAATATTATTAGGAAATCTGTAAGTACGTACTGAAATTCAGGCCTGTAGTGCCAGTAGGTCCTTGGACCCTATTACTGAGACTCCACTGTCTGTCTGGCTGTCCGTCCGTCTGTCACAGGGCTCTATATCTTGAACAGTAATAGCTGGATGGACACTTAAAATTTTCACCTTGTGTTACTGTGGCCGCTATAGCAACCAATACTATGAAATGAAATGAAATTAAAATGAAATGAAATGTTTATTTGCTATAACACTAGCAAATAAACATTTCATTTGTAAACAAATGTGATGTTGAAATTTTTTATAATGATTGATTTAATAAGTTTCAAAACTACCCTACTAGCTTCCCTATAAAAGTAGGCATGCAAATCTTTTGACTTAAATCTAGTTTGCTTACATCATGATAATCATTAAGAGGGTTTATACCTGCTGAGCTGGCAACGTTGCATTTTTGTTAGTTTTCTCGATTATTCCATAAAAATTGAATGAAAATTGAAAATGTTTTGTATACAAATTGTTCTAATATATAAGTTAATGTGTTTACTGCAATAATAATTCGTGATAAGACTTTTATTTTCTTTAAAAACCGTTAGATAATAATTTGTTCGTTTTTAAAGAAAATAAAAGTCTATCACGAATTATTATTGCAGTAGACACATTAACTTATATATAAGAACAATTTGTATACAAAACATTTTTAATTTTCATTCAATTTTTATGGCATAATCGAGAAAAACTAACAAAAATGCAACGTTGCCAGCTCAGCAGGTATAAACCCTCTTAATAAAGATCAAATATTAACACAGCACAATATTATAAATCATAATCAACAAAATAAAATCCATATTCTAAACCAAAATAAATATTATAAGATTTATTACAATAGAATCAAAATAAAAGTCTTAATCAAAATTATTCCCTTAAATTAAAAAAATCATTGAGGCAGTAAAAACTTATGAGTTATCATAAGTCAATTAATTATTGATGATTTAAATTTTCGCACTGGTAACTCTAATAAGTAAAGCGGACAGTAGTTTATTAAAACTACCGTCGGGTCGGCGACCATCCCCGACAGATTAAATTACTTCGTAGGTAACGTAGCTCACAGCTCCTCACCTACCAAAGGAGCTCCGAAAAATCATATAATGCTCAAGCACGACGATTTACTTTTATAACTTCTCTGGATTTATCGTTATTTCTGAGATATTAAGAATGTTTTCAAACACTTTAGTGTACTTAGGTGCCCTATAATAAGAACGCTTGTGCGTTCCTTGAAAAGCTTCGCTCCGCTACGCTCCCGCATTAGCCTTTGAACCTAACCATTCCGAGTCGCTTCCGCCCCGAACCGTCTTGCTCGCTCGCTTCGCTCGCTCGCCGAAAATTAAGCAATGTTCATTTCATTTAGGTATTTTGACCATTTGGTATTTCAAATGTTAGTGTATCAAACGTAGGTGTCAGAGCTGTTGATATTTTAAACATTAGACATTTACTCCAATAGGTATTTTAAACTTAAGTAATTCGTATAAGTAGGTGTTAGTTGCTTAGGTATTTAAAATCAAATCATTAGGTATTTAGATTTTAGGAATTCTGAACGTAGGTTATTTTACGTTATTTTTTTTTAATTTTAGACATTGCAATACGTACCCAAACCGTGATAGCGAGACAGTTTAAATTTTTACATATGATGTATTTCTGATTCTGTTGCTGCTATAATATATGTATAACAACAAATACTAAAAATCAAATAAAGTTAAAAGTAAAGGGGGTCGTCATACAAGAAACGTGTTTTTTCAGCGTTTTTAATTCAATTTTTATAATGGCGCTAACTAGACACTTTCTTGAAATAGTTTATTGAATCAGGCGTTACTTTGCGGAGGTCCTTAATAATGAACTGAAACAATTACTTTGCTCACCCGCGACCAAAGCAATGCAATTGCAATTTGCATTTGCAATTGTCGCGGGTGAGCAAAGTAATTGTTTCAGTTCATTAGACACTTGAAATTTTCACCGATTATGTATGACTGTGGCCGGTACAACAACAAATAATAAAAATATAATTATATTAAATATCCAGGGGGTCCTCAAAACCCACTATAAAATGATCCTACACTGCGTACATTTTACTTAGAAGCAGGGTTCTGCTAACAATGGATTATTATAGTTACGGCTGTTTACATACCTAAAAACCCTTGGTGCGCGAGTTCGACTCGCACTTGGCCGATTTTTTACTGAACTGTTTGTAAAACATGATAGGTACCTAAAACAAACGGAAGTAACTACGAAACCCTTCATGTACGAATCCGACTTGCAGTTGACCGGTTTTTAGGATCGTGTACCTTTATAGGCTCCCTTCTAGGATCACTTTGTTGTTCGTCTTCCATCCGTCCCTCCGTCCGTCTGTCTATCAAGCAAGACCCTTTATCTCGGGAACGCATGGAGGAGGAAATTTCAAAGAAATTGAACTATTTATTACTTATTACTTTTTTACGCACTTAAGAAAGCTGTACATTTCAGCCAGGGGCAGTTTCACTATAGGGTTGCGGATAAACACTTTGGCACGAAGGAAGGTCTTACAGCACAAGTAAAAAGGAAAAAAATCCGAAAATTGTAAATATGCGTTGTTCCATCACACAAAAAATTAGAAGTAGGTAAAAAGCGTTTGACCCCTGCCTATCTCGCCTGTTGATAAGTGCAGCTGAAGCCGAAGATGTAGTTGTCTGGTTCAGTAACAGCCCATTCATTCTGGCTTGATAAGTATGCACATTGATCGAACTTAGACATTGTTAAACTCTATCAAAACGATGATACCCGATGACACGATGATGATGATGGTAAGTGATGGATGATACCATCAATAATTATATTAACTATGTTTATCATCTCATCACAGCTCACCTATATTTATCAATGACGCGAACTTAGGGTGGTCACAGATACTGTGCGTATATTATGACACTTTTAATCTGTTACATCATGCGTCATGACCCTAATCCCATAAAAAATAACGTCATCCATCATGCGTATTTTTCTCTTAGGGGTAGAAAATTATACCTCGTGCGTGTTAAGAAGACAAGGCAAGTGATGAGAGGCGTTTGTGATAGAGCGATGGTGTCTTGGGTTAGAAAAAAACACAAACTGCACAAAATGAAAGGAAGATCACGTGAAACTGATCGCATCCCGTCTGTCATGAAAATACATAAATTACATAATGTACAATCAAGGTCATGAATATATGTCACGGCGTCAAAAATATCTCTACAACTCTATGCCACTAACCACTAACTAAGTATAAACTAGCAGTACTTTACCTACTTAATCATGGAATATGGCCTTTAATTTTAATACATTATTTCTTTAATAAACTTTTTAAAATATACTTCTCGCACTTGACTGAAATTTTTACGATACTAAAATGGAGTGTTTCACAACACTATTGTCAACTGTCAAAAGTACCATCACTCGATGCCGCTACTTTAGTGTCTTAACCATGGACTTAATACCTAACCTGGACTGAGTACTAACTTTTATTAGTCAATCAAAAGTGGCCCATATTACCAAGCCATACAGTTTAATAATGGCAACTAGAGACAGCGGTCCGAGAGATTACATACAAACTAGAGAAACTAGAGAATTGTGTCCCACTCGCACCAGTACTTGATCACCCTAATTAGAACGAGGTGCAACTCTCTGGTTTGTTTTTTTTGTTGCAGTACTCAGTCCAGAGGCCGTATTGTCTAACGCTTTTGGCGCTTGCCTTCGCTTTCACTATCTCTTTCTGTCAACGTTTTATACCGTTTGACAGAAATAGATAGCGATTGCGAAGGCAAGCGTCAAAAACTTTAGACAATAAGCCTACAGGTTAGGTATAGGTAACGCCATCAGAGTTGAGGTTACGCACACAACCACATCTCATGTAATGACAGCGGGATTTTGACGTTGTGTTGTCGTTAAACGTCAACACAACGTCAAAATCCCGCTGTCATTACATGAGATGTGGTTGTGTGCATGGCCTCAACTCTGGTGGCGTTACCTATATTCATGGTCTTAACATATTATGCATATTTGATGCGATGACTGTATAGAATATTATGTATGCCTTTGAACGTACAATTATTACGAACTGAAACAATTACTTTGCTCACCCGCGACCGAATTATATATTAGCTAAAAACCAGTGGTCTTAAAAAATAGTATGTATCATTGAATGTATTGTATTTGACGACCGGATGGCCTAGTGGTTAGAGAACCTGACTACGAAGCTTGAGGTCCCGGGCAAAGAGTGTAATATTATATGAACAAGAGGCAACTCTATGGTCAAATATGCATGTATGGAAGGTGCTGCCGCCCTACGGCTGGCTACTCAAAACTAATGTGACGTATCTATAGATGTATACCTATCTATATGTATATGTTGGTAGTGATGTACAGCTCTAAATACGCGTAATTTTAATTGATAGGCTAATTGCCACTATTCGTATTTTAGCCGTCTAATTCAATCAGCATATACGAAGTATAAGCGGCTAAACCCGATTTGCATTATACGGCTAAAATACGAACATTGGCAAGTGGCCTATCAATTAAAGTCCTTGACCGTACAATTTGGTACGCCATGGCCATGGCCGATGAATGACAACTGACAAGTTTGACAAGTCAACCAAGATGGCCGCTAATTTAGTTCTTCCTCAAACACCTAACACCAAAGGTCGCTGCAGTCGCATGAAAAGTGTGATATAATAATATGTAAGTGTGCCCCCCCGTCCCGGGTTCGATTTCCGGTCGGGGCAGATATTTGTGTTACAAATACGTATGTTTGTGCTTGGGTCTTGGATGTTTAATGTATTTAAGTATGTATTTATCTATATAAGTATGTTTATCCGTTGTCTAGTACCCATAGTACAAACTTTGCTTAGTTTGGGACTAGGTCAATTGGTGTCAATCGTCCCACGATTTATTTATTATTTTTTATTATTTATTATTTTATAAAATAAAATCTAATAAATCGAAATAAAATAAAATCAATTGGTACGAGGTATGGAACTGTTCATCTCTGCAGGAGTGGAGTCTTACCGGTCCGAAAACTCGCAAAGGTTACCATTAGTGAACTGAAACAATTACCAGCAACACGCACACGAATTTCTTACATAAACGTAACTATCGTAAGGTCGCGGGTGAGCAAATTAATTGTTTCAGTGCATTGTAACAATTACATTGCTCACCCGCGACATCGCGAGGTGTAGAGGAGTTGGGCCTCCTGTCTCCTGATACAGGTATCTCATATATTTACTAGCAGGTTCCTATCCTTATTGCTAGTACCTAGGTAGTTTGATAAATATTTTTTTTCCATTTCAATGGACATTAATTGCTAAGTTTCTTGCGGCGTAAGCTATCGAATTAACAAAACCTACTTCGGTGATTTCAGTAACTTACCTAGCTACGTAAAATTATACAGGGTTATTGGTAAGTCGGCCTATTCCCGTTAAGGGCTTTTAGGGGAGGTCATTTGCAATCATTTTTGTCCCATAATGCCCTATGCAAAAATGTACCATTTCTGAGATACTTAATTGAAATTTAAGTTTTTTGCAAAAAACGTCGGAAACGCATCTTCAAAACTTTATTTAAAAAAAAGTTGGCCATTTAAGTCAACTTTTTTTATTTTCTTATGTACAAAATAAAAAAGCCGTTCTTATGCAATATTAAAAGTATAATTATCTGTACAGGTTTAAACCTGTTAAGAATGCAAGACCAAAAAGTAAAAAAAAAAGGTTTTTTTATCAGGTTGTTCAAAATGAATAGCACAACAGAAAATTTTACCACTACATTTGGCGTGCAGATTGTACGAAAAACATGTACGTATTTCTAGCTTTCTAACAAGCTACTAATACTATAATTTTTGTAAAAGGTTGCCAGAAAAAAATAATCACAACGGACGTAGGAAGAAAATCACATCCGAACATTTCTCAAAATCAACTCATCAATCAAAAATTTATCTAAAAAAAAGTTAACTCTTTAAGTCAACTTTTTTTATTTGCTTGTATACAAGATAAAATAGCTGTTCTTATGCAATATTAAAAGTACAATTATCTGTACACGTTTAAGAATGCGAGACCAAAAAGTAAAAAAAATATGATTTTTTATCAGGCTGTTCAACATTAATGGCACAAAAACAGAAATTCTTACTAATACAATTGGCGTGCAGATTATACGTAAAACATGTACTTACATACGTAGCACGTATACGTGTACGTATGCGTGTAGCTTTCTAACAAGTTATTAATACTATGATTTTTTTATTGGTTGTTAGAAAAAAAATATCACAAAGGACGTAGGAAGAAAAACATGTCCGAACATTTTTTTAAAAAACTCATAATAGTGTACGCGTACATAGCGTACGGACATGGCGTTCCAGGACACGCGTACCCGGGCTCGCGTAAGGTACGCGTAATGTGCGCGCAGTCCGTACGCAGCTTTATAAAAACAACTAACAACAATAACTAATGTAAAATACCTCCTCTATAATCCCTTGATGGGAATAGGTCGACTTACCAATAACCCTGTATACTTACACCTATCCTATTGGATGGGAATTGATTAGAAGACGATAATGAGGTCTGTCCCTGGCTTAGAGTTTTAGTCACCTACACCAGAGTGGCGGATTGAGGCTCAAGTCATCATCATCGTTATCATCCCAGCCTACAGGGTGTATACGGGGGGGGTGGATCAAACGAAAACCAAAGGTAGGGGACCTCAGGAGCTACCGAATCGACCCCCATGTATGTTCAGCGATTTTCATTTGTTTCAGAGTTATGAGCATTTTAGTGAAAATTTCAGAAATGTCGGATTTCAGGTATAATTTCTTAGTGGTAGCTAAACTATTCATATTTTCAAAGGTCATTTTTTTATTTTTTTCATATAGGTTTTTTTCTGCAAAGTACTTCAAAAACTACCTTAGTTTATGAAGAATTTAACCAGTATTTTTTTTTTAAAGGCATTAGTTTAAAAATAATATGGAAAGGGCACTAGTAGTAAAAAAAACACTTTTTAAATCGCTACCGAAAAGTTACTTTAACTTAAACTAAATTACATAATTTTTTATGAAAAACACATTTCAATGTTGATCAAAATTAAATTACAACAATTTAAAATGATCTAAATATCCGCGAGTTAAGAATGGTGGAATCTAAATTGTTGAGTAAAATTTGATTTATTTTCTTCTTTTTTTTCAAATATTACGGTCCATTAGTATCGGGTTAGCAAAGAAAAAATAATCTAGAACAGTTTTGAAATATTTTTCTTTGTCATTCATTGCGTATTTAATAATAGTGATGCATCTTGTCTCTTTAAATAACAAATTTAATTAATTGTAGGTTTATAAGTGATAACATTTAAAGGATAATGAGTTATGCACCACGAGAATATGCAGAAATGCATTATTGCTACGGTGCAGCTCAGGGCAATGTTCGTGCAGCTGCCAGGATGTACCGGGAACAACTTACACAAAGAGGAGAGCAAAACCGTTCTTACCCTGACTATCGCGTTTTCATACGCGTCCATGCACGAGCATTGCCCTGAGCTGCACCGTAGCAATTATGCATTTCAGCATATTCTCATGGAGCACGACTCATTATCCTTTAAATGTTATCCTTGTAAACCTACAATTAATTAAATTGGTTATTTAAAGAGACAAGATGCATCAATCTTATTAATTACGCAATGAATGACAAAGAAAAACATTTCAAAACTGTTCTAAATTATTTTTTTTTTGTTAACCCGATACTAATGGCCAGTAATATTTCAAAAAAAAGAAGAAAACAAAACTTTTTAAATCAAATTTAGATTCCACCATTCTTAACTCGCAGATATTTAGATCATTTTAATTGTTGTAATTTAATTGTGATCAACATTGAAATGTGTTTTTTATAAAAAAACCGGCCAAGTGCGAGTCGGACTCGCGCACCGAGGGTTCCATACAAATTTATATGTATCTATGAACATCCAGTCTTAGCAGACCCCTGCTCCTAAGCAAAATGTGCGCAGTGTGGGATCATTGTAGATTGGTTACTGATATAGACAGACAGACAAAAAAATTTATGCTTTTCGCAATTTTTCCTTTATCTGTACTATAAGGCCTTGCTTTGACCAAATTTCAAGATTCTGAGTTCACTGGAAGTACCCTGTAGGTTTTGATTCTCTTGCGAGTGTCGAAAATGTGCGTTGGTTACTGATATAGATAGACAGACAAAAAAATTTATGGTTTTCGCAATTTTTCCTTTATCTGTGCTATAAGACCTAGCTTCGTACCAAATTTCAAGATTCTGAGTTCACGGGAAGTACCCTGTAGGTTTTGATTCCCTTGCGAGTTTCGAAAATATGTGGAAATTTGCGTCATAAACGGCTGTATCTTTTGATTGCGTTGGCTTAGATGTTTGATTTTTTCACAGCTCCAAGGGACAGTAGACTTGAGTATTTGATATAAATTTCAGCTTGATACCTCCACGCGTTCCTGAGAAAAAGGGTCTTGACAGACAGACGGACGGACGGACGGACAACAAAGTGATCCTATAAGGGTTCCGTTTTTTCCTTTTGAGGTACGGAACCCTAAAAATTACGAAATTTAATGCACTAGTCTAATTTAAAGTTACTTTTCGGTAGCGATTTAAAAATTGTTTTTACTACTAGTGCCCTTTCCATATAATTTTTAAAGTGATGCCTTGGGACTATCTGAAAAAAAAAATACTGGTTAAATTCTTCATAAACTAAGGTAGTTTTTGAAGTACTTTGCAGAAAAAAAACCTAGGTATGTGAGAAAACTGAAAAAATTACCTTTGAAATTTTATGAAAAATTTTAAAGTAGGTACTCAAATTATTAAGAATTTTATTTTTCTTTGTAAAATTTATGATGACACGAGTTAAAATGGCATTGTTATTTGTTAGACCCGCTATCTCTCTACTTCCAAAAAAAAATTCACGGTCGTAGGTCGAATAGTTTAGCTACCACTAAGAAATTATACCTGAAATCCGACATTTCTGAAATTTTCACTAAAATGCTCATAACTCTGAAACAAATGAAAATCGCTGAACATACATGGGGGTCGACTCGGTAGCTCCTGAGGTCCCCTACCTTTGGTCTTCGTTAAATCCACCCCCCCCCCCCCCCCCCCCGTATACACCCTGTATATGTCCCACTGCAGGGCACGGTAGTTCCCACGCGGGCCCAGTGCGGATTGGAAACTTCACACACACCATTAAATTGCTTCTTGGGTGTTATGCAGGTTTCCTCACGATGTTTTCCTTCACCGTAAAGCTCATGGTAAATTACAATTGTAGGTAGTTTCGCACATAAATTCCGAAAAACTCAGAGGTGCGAGCTCGGGTTCGAACCCACGACCCTCTGCTTGACAAACCATAAGTCAAACCACTGGGCCACCACGGCTTGTTTACCAAAACAATACTTATTAAAGCTGAAATGTAATAAAATCGTCTCATGGCACTTAGGTACTACTTAAAGTTATCTTATCAGTAAATATTCTGACAATAAAGTTTTTGTACCTACCGATTTATTTGTAAGTATCTAATTTATTTTCCTTCCGTTACATCTTGCTATTGTTATTTACGTAAATTAGGTACACAAGGAACCTACACCCATAGAATCAACTAGATTAACGCTGAGGCTGAGATATCTACCTATGCTCATGATAAATGATGTTATATGACAGACAGATTTCCATAGAATTGCAACCATTAATCTTATTTCCATGAAATTCGCGCAAGAACGCGGTAAAGTAACAAATCAGGGTGATTTAACCAGCTACAAATAAATGTCTCTTCGCTGTACGAGTAGGTACTTAATTAAGCTTGCAGTTAAAAGTTTTTTCTGACAATTTGTTACCAATCTTCACTGATGCCTCGTGACTAAGCCTAAAACATATTGTTGTTGGGAGATGAGCCCTGTGCCTGTTTCTAACGAACCTTTCTCCTTCCTACTGATAACTACTGATACGGTAGGTACTTACTCTAACAAAAATGTTAGTAATTTTGGTTTCACCTTTTATACGGGAACTAGACCACAGCTACCTTGAATATTGTACGCAAGGAAGGGATGGCAGTCGGCACTATACAAACTTCGAAATCCGACTTACATAGTACGTAGCCTCGCATAGGATTTTGTAGAAAGGAGAAACGAACGATCTAGTAATTACTATACTAAACGGGACTTATCACGCAAATAATATTTAACTCGTAGTTAACTCCTCGTAGTTAGTTAACTCGTGACCACGGCTGCCGCAAACGTCGAGGTAAATACGGTAAATATTATTTGCGTGATAAATCCCGTTTAGTATAGTAATTATGAGTGAAAATCACGATAGTTTAAAGCAGTAGAACAATCTAGTGTTACCAACCCCGTACGATAATTATGTGGGCGTACGATAATTCAGGCCTCAGTAGGATTTACGATAGCGATATATTGTCTAAATAAGATAA
Source organism: Archips xylosteana (assembly GCA_947563465.1). Classification (NCBI taxonomy): domain Eukaryota; kingdom Metazoa; phylum Arthropoda; class Insecta; order Lepidoptera; family Tortricidae; genus Archips; species Archips xylosteana. The sequence continues at coordinate 12,876,374 of OX387345.1, read as the reverse complement.
ATGTAACCAAACGGACAAAAAAAAACGACCGATGGCATAAAATCGAACCTTCCCTGTGTGAAAACAAAGTCAAAATAGCATTTTTAGGGTTCCGTATCCAAAGGGTGCCAGCGGGATCCTATTAGAGACGACCAAATGGCCAAGTACTGGTTAGAGAACCTGACTACCTATGAATAATAGTTCAGTCGCCCGTGGTTACCAAAAAAATAACCGTTCGTATTTGTGAAATTGTTATAGATTTTGCCATTTCATGTACTAAAACCAAAGTCTTACAGATCCTAACCCGCCGTAACTATATAATAATATAAAATGTACATTTCGAGGTAGAGCTTGTCTAGTCTGAAATGACGCGCCCCACCACCGCGTTTGCGCACGGGATTTGGAGCTCAATTTGAGCTACAATAGAGTCTATTGTAGCTTGAATTGAGTTTCGAATCCTGCGCGTGAGTGCGGTAGTGGGGCGCGTCATTTTAAACTAGACAAGCTATAACTGCACTACTGGTTCACTACTGTCGTATTATACAGCTTTGTGCAATTACGAAACGTCATAGTAAGACCGTCTAATATGCCGAACACAATTTTAAGACCAGATGAAACCCAGCCATTTTGTTTAAAATTTACATTTCTGAGTAAAGCACTGGTCCCACCGCCGGCGACGAGTGATAAACGAGTAGAACTAGAAACAAGTGGGCGAGCGGCGGGAAGCAAGTGTGTAGTTTCGATAGTTTTGTCGCTCGGCTATAAACGAGTGTTCGAGTGCGACGGGCGATTGTACGGTAGAATAATCGCTCTGATCGCCAAGTACCGCTGAGCGAGTTTTATCGTTGATAGCTTTTATCGCTGCGATCGACTAATGAAGAGAGAGTCCTCGCCAGCAGTATGAACAGTTAAGAGAAAAAAATTGCTTTAAAGAATAGGTTTATCAAGTAACACATAAAAAAAAAAATCAACCCTAAAAAACCACTAATCTGTTTGAAGTTGGTGCATCAGCACGAGCCAGCAGGAGTGATAGAACCCCAATAGATGTATTATGTAAGTAGGTGCAAGTTTTCAATTTAATCAAATTCGAATTCAGTCCTAAAATTGTACTTATCGCATTTCTTCATCACGGACTAAATCAGTCTTAAAATCCAAACCGGCAATAGAAACGGTCTTAAAATAAGTATACGGTTTATTATTATCAATCTGTATAAATTTGGAACGGTTACTCAGAAATGTATTTTTTTATCAAAATGGCAGGGTTTCATCTGGTCTTAAAATGTGTTCGGCCATATTAGACAGTCTTACTATGACGTTTCGTAATTGCACAAAGCTGTATAATACGACAGTAGTGAAACGGTACAATCACCTACCTTATATTTTGGCAAAAAAGGC